>JARACZ010000025.1:0-30000 GCA_029255805.1 Keiferia lycopersicella
AACCTACCCTAACCTAACCTAACCTAACCTATCTAACCTATACCTAACCTAACCTAACCTAACCTAACCTAACCTAACCTAACCTAACGAACCTAACCTAACCTAACCTAACCTAACCTAACCTAACCTAACCTAACCTAACCTAACCTAACCTAACCTAACCTAACCTAACCTAACCTAACCTAACCTAACCTAACCTAACCTAACCTAACCTAACCTAACCTAACCTAACCTAACCTAACCTAACCTAACCTAACCTAACCTAACCTAACCTAACCTAACCTAACCTAACCTAACCTAACCTAACCTAACCTAACCTAACCTAACCTAACCTAACCTAACCTAACCTAACCTAACCTAACCTAACCTAACCTAACCTAACCTAACCTAACCTAACCTAACCTAACCTAACCTAACCTAACCTAACCTAACCTAACCTAACCTAACCTAACCTAACCTAACCTAACCTAACCTAACCTAACCTAACCTAACCTAACCTAACCTAACCTAACCTAACCTAACCTAACCTCTAACCTAACCTAACCTAACCTAACCTAACCTAACCTAACCTAACCTAACCTAACCTAACCTAACCTAACCTAACCTAACCTAACCTAACCTAACCTAACCTAACCTAACCTAACCTAACCTAACCTAACCTAACCTAACCTAACCTAACCTAACCTAACCTAACCTAACCTAACCTAACCTAACCTAACCTAACCTAACCTAACCTAACCTAACCTAACCTAACCTAACCTAACCTAACCTAACCTAACCTAACCTAACCTAACCTAACCTAACCTAACCTAACCTAACCTAACCTAACCTAACCTAACCTAACCTAACCTAACCTAACCTAACCTAACCTAACCTAACCTAACCTAACCTAACCTAACCTAACCTAACCTAACCTAACCTAACCTAACCTAACCTAACCTAACCTAACCTAACCTAACCTAACCTAACCTAACCTAACCTAACCTAACCTAACCTAACCTAACCTAACCTAACCTAACCTAACCTAACCTAACCTAACCTAACCTAACCTAACCTAACCTAACCTAACCTAACCTAACCTAACCTAACCTAACCTAACCTAACCTAACCTAACCTAACCTAACCTAACCTAACCTAACCTAACCTAACCTAACCTAACCTAACCTAACCTAACCTAACCTAACCTAACCTAACCTAACCTAACCTAACCTAACCTAACCTAACCTAACCTAACCTAACCTAACCTAACCTAACCTAACCTAACCTAACCTAACCTAACCTAACCTAACCTAACCTAACCTAACCTAACCTAACCTAACCTAACCTAACCTAACCTAACCTAACCTAACCTAACCTAACCTAACCTAACCTAACCTAACCTAACCTAACCTAACCTAACCTAACCTAACCTAACCTAACCTAACCTAACCTAACCTAACCTAACCTAACCTAACCTAACCTAACCTAACCTAACCTAACCTAACCTAACCTAACCTAACCTAACCTAACCTAACCTAACCTAACCTAACCTAACCTAACCTAACCTAACCTAACCTAACCTAACCTAACCTAACCTAACCTAACCTAACCTAACCTAACCTAACCTAACCTAACCTAACCTAACCTAACCTAACCTAACCTAACCTAACCTAACCTAACCTAACCTAACCTAACCTAACCTAACCTAACCTAACCTAACCTAACCTAACCTAACCTAACCTAACCTAACCTAACCTAACCTAACCTAACCTAACCTAACCTAACCTAACCTAACCTAACCTAACCTAACCTAACCTAACCTAACCTAACCTAACCTAACCTAACCTAACCTAACCTAACCTAACCTAACCTAACCTAACCTAACCTAACCTAACCTAACCTAACCTAACCTAACCTAACCTAACCTAACCTAACCTAACCTAACCTAACCTAACCTAACCTAACCTAACCTAACCTAACCTAACCTAACCTAACCTAACCTAACCTAACCTAACCTAACCTAACCTAACCTAACCTAACCTAACCTAACCTAACCTAACCTAACCTAACCTAACCTAACCTAACCTAACCTAACCTAACCTAACCTAACCTAACCTAACCTAACCTAACCTAACCTAACCTAACCTAACCTAACCTAACCTAACCTAACCTAACCTAACCTAACCTAACCTAACCTAACCTAACCTAACCTAACCTAACCTAACCTAACCTAACCTAACCTAACCTAACCTAACCTAACCTAACCTAACCTAACCTAACCTAACCTAACCTAACCTAACCTAACCTAACCTAACCTAACCTAACCTAACCTAACCTAACCTAACCTAACCTAACCTAACCTAACCTAACCTAACCTAACCTAACCTAACCTAACCTAACCTAACCTAACCTAACCTAACCTAACCTAACCTAACCTAACCTAACCTAACCTAACCTAACCTAACCTAACCTAACCTAACCTAACCTAACCTAACCTAACCTAACCTAACCTAACCTAACCTAACCTAACCTAACCTAACCTAACCTAACCTAACCTAACCTAACCTAACCTAACCTAACCTAACCTAACCTAACCTAACCTAACCTAACCTAACCTAACCTAACCTAACCTAACCTAACCTAACCTAACCTAACCTAACCTAACCTAACCTAACCTAACCTAACCTAACCTAACCTAACCTAACCTAACCTAACCTAACCTAACCTAACCTAACCTAACCTAACCTAACCTAACCTAACCTAACCTAACCTAACCTAACCTAACCTAACCTAACCTAACCTAACCTAACCTAACCTAACCTAACCTAACCTAACCTAACCTAACCTAACCTAACCTAACCTAACCTAACCTAACCTAACCTAACCTAACCTAACCTAACCTAACCTAACCTAACCTAACCTAACCTAACCTAACCTAACCTAACCTAACCTAACCTAACCTAACCTAACCTAACCTAACCTAACCTAACCTAACCTAACCTAACCTAACCTAACCTAACCTAACCTAACCTAACCTAACCTAACCTAACCTAACCTAACCTAACCTAACCTAACCTAACCTAACCTAACCTAACCTAACCTAACCTAACCTAACCTAACCTAACCTAACCTAACCTAACCTAACCTAACCTAACCTAACCTAACCTAACCTAACCTAACCTAACCTAACCTGTGTGTTTTTGAGATTTTTATGGGATCTTTTAATCAGCGAGCTATTGCCAAAAAAACAACTTTGACCTTTCGGTCACTTTTAAAAAGGAAGTACATCCGGCTGATCATCTCATTTTCATCGTCACAAGACGGAATTTGAAAGTTTTGAAAACGCCGTTTGCTGCGCGCACTCCTAGAGACTCTAATTTCATGTTGGTGTTTCATGAGGGTGTTGAGACCTGGTTTTTGCAAGTTATTAAAGCGCGAAACCTTTGTTTTAAGACTGATTCTGTTTCAGGCATTTTCGGAGCCTGAATTTTTTTGCCCTGAAAGCCACCTGAAACTAACCAGGCGGTTGAGCCGAGTCATTCGACACCCATATTGGGCCGTTTGGAGCAGTGGTTCCGGAGTTATTACTAATTCATGTCTTCATCTGACAGTTGGGCGGCCATCTTGGTTTCCTTTGAGCGGCCGCTATTTTTAAACCATAAGTCCTAGGAAGCTGAAATTTGATATCTAGGCTCTGGGGCTTTCACACTGTCCGTGTTCTTACTTTTAGGCGGTTCCAACGCTGAAATTTTCAGGCTCCTGAAAACCATTTCAGGGGCAAAATCTGCAAAAATAAATTGTAACAAACCCAAACACCAGGGTTGTGCGATCACGGGAACCGGCGCTACAGTTCCTCAAACACACGATTTGATAGTTCTGACGCCCATTTTGAGTTTACTTAAACAGTCGTAGCGCGCGAACCAGAAGTCGTAGAGAACCAGGAGTGGCGTCATTGCACTTGGCCAATCGCTCTTTTTCGGCACATTATTTTTTTCATTCCGTAAGACTTCCCTCAAAATTCAAAATTGAGGTTAAGTGCCGAGAAAAGAGACACAAATCAGCGTGCGCTGCCTTAACCAGTGGGAACCTCCACAATTTTCTTAGTGCCCAGGGAGGGCATTCACTGTACGCAAGTTTTTGCGCTATCAAATCCAGCCGGACGTCACGTTGGGAATAACTGAAAGTTAAACATTTCGACAACGTGGTCTTTGCCCCACGTGTTTTTGAGGGACAACCGCTCCAACGCCTACTAAAACCTCTCATCATTTACCTAGGTACCTTGAACATTTTTTTTTACTTTTAGTTTCTTAATTATTAAGTAATTCGTGTTCTAGCTCTGCAATTATATAAAATTAAATCTAAATCGACAAGTAACAATAAACGTCCGAAATAAAAAAGACATTAACAAAATAAATACTACCTATTCAAGAATTAGAAACCATCACGAGTATAGTAATTAAGTCAATAAAAGAAACATGTGAAGTAACGATCCCGAAGAAAGAGGATAGCGAAGAGCTGACACTGCCGTGGTGGTCCAAAAAGATTGAAGACCTACGAACTGGCTACTGGATCACTGGCCTGAGACTCACCGTACGACCAGCAGCCAGAGAATGCGGCCACTGCCGAGTACTTTTTTTTTGCCCGAGATCACCCGGAAATAATTGATTTGGTTGTTCAAACAACCAGCCCAATACGCCCTTCTTGGGGCGAGGCTAGGCTTAGGAGTTGTTCTGGGAAGAATGGATCGGACTGAGTTGCCGAGTCCGCAAGGCTGCCCCCTTCGTGCCACCCCATGGCGACCTACCTACCGATAGCCAGACTGCAGCCTATGCTAGTTCTACGCAATAAAAGAAAAAAAGGGTTAGCAACATTCATACTCGTTTTTAAACAAATAATTTGGTACTTATTGATATATTTTTATAGAGTATTTTTTTTTTTCAATATACATTTTTGTGATAGAAAACTATTTTTTCAGACTATTTTTTAACACAGAGTACCTTATAATTGGACGTAGTTTCGCAGAAAGAACTCAAGCCACATCAGGTCACTTTTGAGTTATGGGGTTTTGAAGTTTGGTATTGGTATTCTTCAGGATAATCGTATTCATGGTTTTTTATCCTGTTGTATATCAATGACAAAATAAGTTTACATTGTATCTTTACAAAAATTATTGCAGTTTTGATAAGCGTGTCTCTTCTATTTTAAAAAAAGGAGGATTGAGTCCTTCCTGATAAATTGGTATTATTATGTGAAAGGTACCAAAATATATTTGACGATAACGATCCAGAATATTACTTGTAAAGTATCGCCGCCCGAATAGGCCCTATTTGACAGCTGTCAAAACCATACTAAAGGACATCTCGACGAAGAAAAGTTACAGCATGAACATGATTTTGACAGCTGTCAAATATTGCCTAAAATTCGTTTTTGTTTGCCTCATAATCAAGTCGTTCGATCAGTGCGTCTTACCAGTCATGACATAGGTACGGGCTGGAGACGTGGAAACCGACAGTTTAACTGGCCCAACTGCTACATGTTACTCAGAGAGCTATGGAAAAGTCTATGCTAGGGATCTCGCTAATGGACAGGCGGTTCGGAATGAGACTATCCGCAAAAAGACCAAAGTAATGGATATAGTCCGAAAGAGTAGCAAACTGAAGTGGCAGTCGGCTGGTCACATCTGTTGTTGTCAGAACCGACGGCCGGTGGAGTATGCTGGTTCCCAAGTAGAGACCACGCCTTGGCAAGCGTATCGTTGGACACCCTCCGGCCAGATGGACCTATGACTGAAAGAGAGCAGCTGGTAGCGACTGGATAGCGAAAGCGGGAGTTTGTACCCTGGGGGAGGTCTACGTTCACAGCGGGCACAGTCAGTTCAGAGGACTGCTATAAAATGATTTGATGATGGTTGAACCAGAACCAATTTGTTTATGGGGATTAGGGTAGGATAGGATTCCTCGTCAACAAAGCACTTTCTGACAACACTGACAACGTGAAGGAGATCTGCTGCGTCTTGACCACGGTAGCTTACCTCGTACTGAAATTGACCGAGAGACACTATGTCAAGGTTGTACATGTATATGCACTGAGTTCGAACATCTCAGACGAAGAAGTGGAGGCCCTATAAGACGGCGTGTCGAAGGCTATGCACCAACCGAGTGAAAAGCGGTGAATCATGTTAGGGACATGGCTACGGGAGCTGAAACCAGAGAGGCAAAATGCTGGTCAACTTTCTCAGCAGACAAGGGCTGTTTTGTCTGTATGAACACCTTTTTTCAGAAAAAGCCCCAACCCCAAGCAGTGGATCTGAAAGAGCTCTGACGGTAAGACGAAGAATAAGATTGACATTTTGTGCTTTTTATTCATCATGACGATTAAAAGACACATATTTATAATACGGATGTCTCTGTCATCTTCTTAATAACAGGAACTATCACTGACTTGTAAGAGGCTCCATAAATATCAACTTCAAGTGGGAATGTGCCGCATGGTGAAGCCACTCCTCTGCTCCAATTTGCCCCAAACTAAAAAGGCTCCCGGGGAAGACAGGGTGGACTCTGAGCTGCTAAAGGCTAGTGAGAAACTGGTCCTTGCGGAGCTGAAAAGGCTATCCAACTCACGTGATAGCCAATGGGACAACCCGGAAGGCGTGGAGCAGTGATGTCATGGCTTTGTTTTTCAAAAAAGGAGATAAAACACTTCTCAAAAACTATATGCCGATCACACTGCTGCATGCATGCTGCAGCAAGATGGACCATTGAAAGAGAAAAGCTTGTAGCGACTGAATGGCGAAAGCGGTATCTCGTGCGCCGTGCCTTGTGGTGTACCCTGGAGGAGGCATAGGCCTGGACAAAGGTCCAGCAGTGGACTGCTATAGTCTGATGTGATGAACTAATTTGTACTTGAAGGCTTCATGTGCTTTCAAAGATATTTTATTTTTTTTACAGTAAAGATGTTATTTTTCACTTGTTGCTAATGTGTTTTTTTAAATAAAATTTGTAGCTAGAAACGAAATAAAGTCCATACATATGGACCGAAAATGGTCTCAGTAGAACTATAACCAATTTATCAGAAAAGAATTAAACAGTTTAAGTTATTTCAGATGAATGGATTTTTTTCCCGTTTTCTTCAAGTAGAATTTATCAAAACTGATTTAGACAGTTTGAGTCTTTTCAGCTAAATGAAACGTCGTCTTGTATAGACCACATACATTTTATGAGAAATGACCTAAATTGGTTGAGTTGTTTTTGAGAAATAAAAATTGCACTATTTCTACAAATAATATTTTATTTAAAACGACTCAGACAGGTTGAGTTTTTTTGGCTGAACTCCTTCACTGCAACCGAATAAATGAGAAACGAAAGTCGCTGTCGTATGTAAAACGCTGCCTTTGGCTTGTCTGATCGTAAGTCTTTTTTGCTGAATGAAAGAGCTGACCCTATAAACCTCTTTGGTATCACTAACTCATTTTTGACAATTTTGTGGATTGAGTCCTTTCCGCGAAACTACGTCCAATTATGACACCCTTATAATTTTAGTGTTGCCATAAAAAATAATAAGTACATCACATATAATTTTTTAAGAAAATTAAGATTATTTTATAACACCTTCTGTGACAGAGTAACTGAACTATTAGGACACCAGTGGTCTATGCAATGAAACTACGGGCTACAATTCTACAGGTGAAATTCCATGTACATTGCGTAGCGGGTCAAAAATCCTGGTTTTATTATGTCCCACTGGCTACGCAATGTACATCGAATTTCACCTGTAGAATTGTAGCCTGTAGTTTCGTTGCATAGGATACATAAATTTCCTAACAAAATACTATGTTCGTAGTGAAATAACCGTGCTTAATTTGACGTACATAAGGGTCATTTAAACTTCGTGGAACTTTTTTCGCGGCGCGGACTCTCTCTAGAACGTTCTTGTGACGAAACAGGACCCGTCCATTGACAGACGCTAGTGTTATTATTAAGTCTATGATTGACCGACAGACACTGATAGCTTTTCGCTTTACACTGACCTCAATTAGTCTTCATAAAGAAGACCATCGAGGTCAGTGTCCCTTTACAATATGGGAATCAAGTCTTTTGATCTTTGCTATCCTGCCATCTAGTGTCAAGTAGCAAAACTTAAAACCGGAAATAATAATTTGACGTTCCCTTCGCTCGCCTTCCTTGCCTTGGTTGTTTTGTTATTTAGTTGTCAAATCTGATGGCCATCGAAGTGGCGTTTATTTTGTTTTGTTCATTTATTGTAAAATTGGTTTACCCATAAAATGCAGGAATCAAATTCTACATTAGAGATAAAGAGTTATCTAAAGAATAACTTTTGTGCGTTGTGTTTAAGTAGTGGAAGAGGTTTTGTGTGCTACAGCGAATTTTCTAATTCATTTGTTTCCGAAATTCTCCAGGTTTGTAAGATTCTGACTATTTCGCTCAGTTGCTATATAGGGTGATGACTTGGGCTTTAGGTCACTTAGAGGGCCAGCCAATACGAGATTAAGCCAACTTTTAACTCTGACCCAAACTTGTGTTTATTATAACCTGAACTTTGTGTGTTCTGTTGAATCGAAGCTGTCCTATGTATCAATGTCAACAAGAAGTTGAATCTATATCGGTCTTTTTTTTCAGCTTGACTTGAAAGAAGACAAGATCTGTTGGGAGTGCCACGCTAAACTTCAAGGTATACAGAATGTGTGCAGTAGAGCAGAACTGGCGCGGCGCACACTAGCTGAAGCTGTTGCAGTTATAAGCAAAGTAAGCTCATTTGTGTGCTTCTGCGTGATCAGGGTCCAGCAGTCGGATTGTCTAGCTTTCATTAGAATGGTCATCGGTTTCATTTTGAAGCCATTTGCTTCAACCTTCATCATGCGAGCAGCTAAGGAATGAAATGCCCAGCCGGCGGACATGTTTCCGGAACATTACAACAGGCAAAAGCCCAGTAGAGGGACCTTGCAAGCTAATTATAATAATAACATACTATTGGTGTTGTTTTCAGGGGGATACTTATGTGTTAAAAACATTGTCAACCTTATCAACCCAGAATCTAGTTGGAGAGAGTATTGTGCCCGATGCAAAATCCCAAGTAGGAAAAAGTGATATTGAGAGGCTGATGACAACCACATATATTCCAAGAGAAACAACCAATATTGCTCATCTCAATACTACAGAAAAACCCAATCCTGGTGTTGTGTTTGCGTCTAAGTCTGGTACTGATTTGCAATTTATCATTAAAGGAAGGCCATCTTTGAAAATTAAGAAAATACAAGTTAATGATAATGACAATAAAAAGGTCACCAGCACTGGCAACACTAAACGCAAACACTTTGTATATCCTATAAGCAAAAGCATCTCAAATTTACCAATACAAATCCAAGATACCTCCATCAGGATTGAAAATGATGTAATAATTGGCCCATTCAAAATAAATTTAAGTAAACTACAAATACCAATTAAATATATTGAAAAACACAAAAACAATAATGATATTGTAATCAAACCGATTAGAAATACCAGAATGTTTAAATTAGACTATCAGAATTACATACCTGAAATTGAAATGAATGAAAATGATTTTGAGAATACCCCAGCGCCACATCGGGGTAAATTAAACAATAAAACAAAATTATATGAAATACAAACAGAGTCAGAAAATGTTGAAGATAAAGTTAGGAAACTGAAACCCGCAACAGATGCAGCTAAAAAAAGGAAATTGCCAAAACCTAGATTACCAAAAAGATACAGCTTCGGGTCCATGAGAATTTATGAAGAATTGACCACTAAATATATTAGCGAAGAAGAATTGTTTGGTTTAAGGGAAATGGACCGAAAGAATCCTTCATATTTAAATGCAAATTACAAATGTGAGAAATGTGTGTTTGGGTTTAAAGAAGACGGAGGTTACATGGAACATTTAAATAAACATGAATCATGGTACGGCCCGCTAGCGTGCTCCGTGTGTGAACTTAGGTTCAAAGATGGACAATCTCTGGAAACTCACAGAAAATCACATTTAATGTAAGTATTTACTTACTTCGCTGGCTCGACGACCCAAACTGAGTCTTGGCTTTCGATACGAGGTTTCGCCACTTGTTTCGGTCTCGCGTGGTTCCTCGCCAATCTTTTGCCAGAAGTTCGCGGAGATCCGCTCCCACCACATTACACCAGGGCCCCAGGGGTACCGGGGCCGTGATGGTGGCGCTGATGCTATTCGTAAGTATAAAAAATAATATGAACGAAACAAGTAGCTCACAACCGTCTGGGATAGAGCTGACCGTGGGGTAATGGTTAACACGTCAGAAGAAATAGTCAGAAGGGTTTGAGTACCATGTTAGAGATTTTTTTCCGCTTGTTTCGTTTGTATTAACTTTCTAACAAAAAGATAATTGATATCTAGTGTCTGATTAAAACACCAAGTATTCCAAACTACTATCTTGTGGATATTTCTACAAAATAGTAAAAATTCAATGTAATACACATTAAAATTAAAAGTAAATGTCCAATACATAAGAATCATTTTTGCTTCTAACAACAAAGCGAAAACAATAATGTGTGTCGGTAGGCCGAACATTTAATTTCTGGTTGCCAACCATAGAAAAATTTTGCAGAGTCTGTCGAATTTTATAACAATGTTTACCTAAATTTGGTAAGTCGAAATTATGGTTTATAATCATTCAAAAGTTGTCATAGTCCTTTTCAAGTTACGGAACCAGAACAACGCTACTCCGACAATACTCTATCCTTAAGTCTGGTATGAACACAGGGTGTAAAAAATTGCTGCAAATATTTTAAGGGGTGCATCAGCCCATGAAACTGAACAACTTTTCCCAAAGAACATAGGTCAAAATATGGAAAAAAAATTGGGCCTATGTTTCTTGGGGAAAGTTGTTCAGTTTCATGGGCTGATGCACCCCTTAAAATATTTGTAGCTAATATTTTTACGCCTTATATAGTGTGCATGTTTCAGCGGGTTCTTCTGCACGAAGTGTGAGTTCGCGAGTAGATTCCTGCAGTCGGTGTGCGCGCACTACAAGCAGGCGCACCGCGGCCCCGCCCGCGACGACCACACCTGCCACAAGTGTGACGCTGTGTTTGGGTAACACCGCAGCTCCAACTTATTACTAAAGTAATAGTAGAAAGCGTACCTAGGCTCGTATTAATAAACCGAACTCAACTCTGAGATCGATCTTGTGCTCGACTTTGAGATGCTGTTAGTATGGACTGACATTTCTCAAAACCGCTCTTGAGATCGATCTCAAAGTTGATTACGATTTATAAATACGGGCCCTAGGGATGTGACCTATCGATTGTGACCGAGGTTTTTTAACAAGACTTGTGATGCTGGCTTAGAATACCATCGCCCCATTTATTTCCCGTAGGTGTCGTAAAAGCTGACTAAGGGACTCGAGGGTTTCATGTGTATTGCAATTTTTGGCGACAGGCTGACAACCTGTCACTATAGTGATACACGACTAATCTGGAACGACCCTCAAACATTTGTCAGACACGGCGATCACGACCGTAATATAACGGTCGTTAACGCTCTGCGTACCCCGCAAGGGATAAAAGCGTGATATATGCATGTATGTTTGTAGGTCGGAAGTGGAGGTGCTCTCCCACTTGGAGCTGGGTCACGGGCGGCCCGCCTGCATCCAGTGCGGGGCCACCTTCCGCGACGTCTACCAGCTGCGACTGCACGTACAGTGAGTACTCGATTTACTCACACTGATATATTATTCTCATAAATAAAAATAAGAAATCGAAAAATTTACAAGGGTCGACCAGGAATCTATCACTGAGCTATCGACGCACCGGTTGGCCTTCGTTAATTTCTCGATGTCTTGATGCTCGCCTGAAAGCGACGATCTTAGCGACATCTAGTAGTAGTATTTGCTACTGGTTAGTCCACATTACAGTAAGAATTCAAACCATATGACGATCATTTTTCGTTTAGTATAAAAATACATTTTGATCTGGCTGCTAGATGACTGGCCCATTAATCTAAAATTTTCCTTTTACATACCAAACGATTTTTTTTTCGTTTTCCGTTTTTTAATACTTTGTTTGAAAAAAGAAAGTTATAGGGACGTATGCATTTAGTAGATCTCATTCTAATTTAAAAAATATATATCCCTAAAGGCATTACCCGGGAAGAAAACTGGGGAATAGGGTGCTATGAAAAGGCTGAAAACCAGGCGCCCTCAGGAACGCTCTTAAAATTATATGCAATAATACTACAGACTACATTCATAGTTTTTCCAAATTTGGATTACTAAACAGAAAAATAATATAAAAGGAAGTGTTTTGACGCCATCCAAAATTGCGCAATATGATGCCATACCCCGCGTTTCTGGGTCACGTTCCGGGCTCGATTCCCGTCGTGGCAACTCACAAATTTGATATTTATCACTTTGTATATTTGTTTCTGGTCTGGTTAGGACATTGCAAGCTGAACCACCCGATTGTCCGTAAATAAGATGGTTCCGTGTTTCGGATGACGCGTGCCGTAGGTTCTGGTTGCTGTCTATGATTACTTAGACGGCGGTCGCTACACAACCATGTCAGAAGCCAGCTACTTGTAGAAGGCGGTTGCAAAATTCTGACACTAGGGTTCATTGGGTCGTTGGACGACTCGGTGTCCCAAACGAAAAGAGAGACTAAAAGAAAGTGTGTGGTTATTTTCAGGAAAGTCCACGACAAGCTGGTGTACCCGTGCGCGGCGTGCGCGAAGCAGTTCAACAGCCGCACCGCGCTCAACCAACACGTCAAAGTGGTGCACCAGAGATCGGTACGACACACACACACACACACACACACACACACACACACACACACACACACACACACACACACACACACACACGAAGCAGTTCAACAGCCGCACCGCGCTCAACCAACACGTCAAAGTGGTGCACCAGAGATCGGTACGACACACACACACACACACACACACACACACACACACACACACACACACACACACACGAAGCAGTTCAACAGCCGCACCGCGCTCAACCAACACGTCAAAGTGGTGCACCAGAGATCGGTACGACACACGCACACACACACACACACACACACACACACACACACACACACACACACGAAGCAGTTCAACAGCCGCACCGCGCTCAACCAACACGTCAAAGTGGTGCACCAGAGATCGGTACGACACACACACACACACACACGAAGCAGTTCAACAGCCGCACCGCGCTCAACCAACACGTCAAAGTGGTGCACCAGAGATCGGTACGACACACGCACACACACACACACACACACACACACACACACACACACACACACACACACACACACACACACACACACACACACACACACGAAGCAGTTCAACAGCCGCACCGCGCTCAACCAACACGTCAAAGTGGTGCACCAGAGATCGGTACGACACACACACACACACACACGCACGCACGCACGCACGCACGCACGCACGCACGCACGCACACGCATGCACGCACGCACGTACGCACACACACACACACACACACACACACACACACACACACACACACACACGCACGCACGCTCGCACGCACGCACGCACGCTCGCACGCACGCACGCACACACACACCTTGCAGACCTCTATCCCTGGTGGGATAGGCAGAGCGTTAACGACCGTAAAATTGCGGCCATTATCAGTTTCAGATAAGTAGTTTATCACTGTAGTGAAGTGATAGCCTGAATTGTCAGCCTGTCGCCTAAAGTTGTAATACGTAGGAATACACACGAAACCCTCGAGTCCCATAGTTGCCTTTTACAACACCCGCGGGAAGAGTTGGGGTGATGCTATTCTATGCCAGCATCACACGGCAATAATAATAAATTATAATATTGTAATAATATATAATAATATTACATTATAATTTTCAGTTGCACGAGGCGCCGCGTATATACTGCAAGCAGTGCGACAAGTTCTTCCTGCGACACACTTACAAGACGCACCTGAAGACCGCCAGGGTCCACATCGGAGATAACCTCAAGTAAGGTCGTTCATTCGTTGATTGCATGCTCGGGTGTTACGAGGGTCCTATAGGTACACAGTTCCTATTCATAACTTGTTACTCGGCCCGCCCAGCGGCTCCGCCCGCTGTAACCCATTTCCCCGTCGAAATATAAACCTTCATCTTGAATCTCGTATCTGTTTAAAAATGCATCAAAATGCGTTCTGTAGTTTTAAAGACAGACAGACGCGAAAAGCGATAACATTTGATTTTAGCTAATCTAATAATATTATGTATAAGGTGTAAAAATATTAGCTGCAAATATTTTAAGCGGTGAATCAGAGCATGAAACTGAACAATTTTCCCCTAGAAACATAGGTCGAAATATGAGTGAATTTTGTTGACCTCCCATACTAATTGACTTGGTCAGTTGGTAATTTTGTATGGGAGGACCAAAAATTTTTCTCATATTTCGACCTGTTTCTTGGAGAAAGGTTGGACGGGGTTTTCCAGTTCCATGGGCTGATTCAGCCCTTCCAATATTTGCAGGTATTTTTTGTCATCGTGTATTTTATAATAATAGAAACTAACAAAAAATTTATGGAACCTGGTTCTGAAATAAAAGTTTTATTATTATAATTATTATTTATTCCAACATTGTAACGTTAGGTTCGTGTGCGCGGAGTGCGGCGCGCGGTTCGCCACGCAGCCGCGCCTGCGCACGCACCACGAGAAGATACACCTCCGCATCACCACAGCCGCCTGCGATATATGCGGGAAGGTAGGTGCTGACTGCTGAGGCATTACTCATTACTCAATGTACAAAAGTATTCGGATAAATAATATACATTATAAAAAGGAGGACGGGGATCAATAGAGGAAGCTCGTTTCGGAGGCCAACATCCATTTTGGGTCACCGAGCCAGAGAAGTTAGTTAGTCAGTTATAAAGAGGAGTAAAACCAATTGTTACAAAACCCTGGAGGACTTTCGTGAGGTACGAGTTGCGGACGAGGGAGTCCCACCTGGCCCCAGGGAGCGTGGGCAGTTGAACAACTCTGTTCGGGCAGACGTGGTGGCAGTTTGGCAGGATGTATGGGAGTCCAGCGAGGACGCTCACGTCCTTTACCGCTTTTTCCTGCGGTGGCTGTGAGGCTGCGTTCGACTATCTGTATATGCTTGAATTCATTCATAATCATAGTGACGTAAATTACATGCTGTGTGGTCAGCCTGACCAGCCCCGAGGCAGTGCCTTTATTTTTATGATTTTTATCCCACTCGTGCGGCGTTTCGACTAGGAATATAAAATGAATGACTAATTCATTTATTCAGTGACAGTTATTGTATTGTAACTTTCTGGCATTCTACAAAAAATATTGTTAATCTATTTGTAAATAAACGAATGAAATCTTGTAAAATATGCATGTATGTGTTGTTTAACAGAAATGTTACAACTCGAACATGCTGCGTCACCACATGAAGAGCCGCCACACGCCGAAGCAGGACGCCGACCGCACGCACATGTGCAACGTTTGCGGGAAGGGATTCTTTGTAAGTTGTTCACATACATACACTAATCACGCCTGTATCCCTAGCGCGGTAGGCAGAGCGTTAAAGATCGTAAAATTACGGTCGTTATCGTCACGTCTGACAAGTATTGAAGGCCATTTCAGATGATTCGTGTATCACAGTTGACTCTAAAAGTTGTAATACACATGAAACCCTCGAGTCTTTTAGTTGCCTCTTACAACACCCCCGGGAAGAAAAGGGGTAATGCTATTTTAAGCCGGCATCATACGGCCAAATTGTTCACTTTTGATGGTAAACGAAAACATTTAAATTTATTACGTTTCCCATCATAGTCCCCATAAAAAAAGTTGTTCAGTTTCATGGTCTGATCACGTCTGCAAAGTTTTCGTTACACCGTCTCTTACACCCTGTATTGTATATACACAAAAAAAACTGTCATAAATGAAAAAATATGGTTCTAATCAACCCTGTAATTGTAAATGTCATTATCAGTTTAATAATGTTTTGTTATTGAATGTTCAGACGTCGAAGATTCTGTCGAACCACATGCTGACCCACACGGGCGAGCGCCCCTACCGCTGCCCGCACTGCGAGTTCCGCGCCGCGCAGAAGTCCACCGTGCTCACGCACTGCCGCTACAGGCACAAGGAGCAGCCCAGGCCCACGTACAGCGATCTGCACAAGGCTACGTGATCAACTTTTTTGTTTCTGTAATGACTAGCGGCCCGCCCCGCGGCTGCGCCCGCTACATATGATATCCCGTGGAAATAAGATGTTTGCCCGACAAGTATTATACATACAAACGTTCCTTTTGAACCACTCTATCTATTAAAAAAACCTGGATCAAAGTTAGTTGTGTAGTTGAAGATTTAAGCAAACATACATGCGAGTACATACATACGCGAAAAGCGACTTTGCTTTAATACTATGTAGTGATTTGTCATTCTAATTTCTTATAAGATTCTAAATAGAACGTTTTTATTTACTTCTAGTGCCATTCCGGATAAAAGGTTTTTTTTTTTTTCGATTTTTATTATGTATCATTGTGAGTAGAAAATACTATCACACCATTTTCGTAGTCGACGACTAGTCGGCTAAATAGATTTATTTTGAGAGATAGTAAATTGTCATTTTTGGGAATTTTTTAATCTGTGTCTATTATATCCTAGTAGATGACGCTCGGGCACATGATGTAAAAGCTCAGCAGTGATTTCCCATAGATCGGCGTGATCGTTATTTGTTGTTATGCACTGAACTCGACAGGTGGTTGGAACAAATCCCAAGTTGTCAATTTACTATCTCGTACTAAGAAAGGAGTAAAAGTGTAAACCAGCCCGTAATACTGTACAACAATACGAAAAAAAGTTTTAGGAGTCCTAATTTAGGTCCTTTTGTGCCTTGAAAAAATTTACGTTGTACAAGCTGGTTCATCCCTTGTAAAATATTGACTAATATTTACACCTGAAAATGTAAGTACATTACGAGTAATGAATAATAAATATGTTGTAACATAAATTAATAAACGAATGAAAAGATTGGTATTATTCATTCGATCATAAAAATCCAGGATGGCACACGGGAATTATTCCTCCATCTACATACATATAATATTTGAGCTCTATAATAGTCAGAACTAAACTGTAAAGTAATATTTTTAATTAGATGGAGCTAGCTGACAGTAGCTAATGTCACTTTGTAAAAGAATGTTGCCATATTTAAAGTAATAGTGATGCGTTCTGTTCTGAGTCGCTCATTTCACTAATTTCAAACTATAAAATTGTTGTTTTATATTATACATCTATAGTCTCAACTGCATGATGTATTGAAAAATAGGACAGTTTACTAAATTTCATCGCACTAGTGTTCAGCATAGGCGTCAATGCGTTAGAAACATTCTCTCGTTAGTATCACAAAATAAATTCACTATTCTGTGTTAGTATGTACAAAGCATAACTAAAATTCGGACTCCGTGCCTGATATCGTCAGTTCGGCACACTATTTATTACTCACTAGACATTCGAGACAATTTTATTAACTCAGGAGTTTTTTTTTATCATTAACTTTTTCACAACACTATTTTTATTTCATCGTTAACTGACAACACTGTAAACGTCATTCAGCCAGCTCCATCTAATTTTACTTTAGTCTGTCTATACAGTGTGTACTCTAAACCTTGATTAAAACTTTTTAGTTAGGTACATTAGGTTTAGGGGGGTACGAAATATGAAAAAAAAAAACTTCTCATACTTAGTACAATTTTATTTTCTTTTCATAGTACAATTTTATTTTCTTTCCTTCTTTCTTACAACACGTTCGTATACTAGCGCCGCCGAAAGAAGTCGGTTTTGACAGATGTCCAACTGACATTACTAGTGATGTGATAAAACATTGCAATGGTATACGTAAACATTAAAATTTGGTAACTAGGTAGGTACTAATCAAATGAGTGAATTGATACAAAAGATATCTATTATGTTTTTGCTATCATTCACTAATTAGATTCATAATAAGATTTATATAGAAATTATAAAAGTAAATAGTTTACATATATTTTTATTAATCTGAATCATCATCGGTATCATTCATTATAATCGTCGGTAACTTGAATTACAATTTCATTGTCAATAATAATGTCTATTCTTATATCACGGTCGTAGTCTTCCATTATTTGCTTTCGGATTTTTTCTACTACTTTGGCCCAGTCCGCCCGCGTTACTTCTCCTACGTTAATAAATAAAAAATATTTTAATAAATGAACCCTATAAACATACTAATTACCATGTTTAAAATAATCTCGTAACGCTCATAACATAATACATGATAATACTAATATCAAAATTCATAACTTCATAAAATTACTTGATATTAATTCGGATATACGGATTCGGATAATAATACTCGGAGCTACAACACTACAAAATGACGTTTAAAAACGCTTGGCTTATAAATTAGCGTTTTTTAAAATGGTTTTCATATATTTCAAATATAGAACCAGTGTTTATAAAATAGAAAATTGGGACATTACTCCGTAAAAAATAGTTTCCAAGAAGGTTTTAAATGTAATCCAAATATGTTCCCCACTACAAGGTTATATCATATTCTTAAAAAAAATAACTTCAAAACCGACTTCTTTCGGCGGCTCTAGTATAGTTTTTATAAATTGCGCAAATAATGAACGGATGCGGAAAAGACAATATTATTGTTGCCATCCCGCTCACACACAAGTCATATAATGTGATGGAGACAAACGAGAATGCTGCCATTTCAGGTACCTTTCGTTATCTGCGCAAGTTATAAGAGAACACTCAAATTTATTTTTTATTTCGACTCATGTTGTCTAAAAAATTAGTATACAATGGACTTTTTCGCATTTTTTGGTCAGACGCGCCCACACTACCCGAGCAGCCTCGCGCGCTCGCCGCCTCGCGAGGCATACGTCGCACGCTGCGGCCGCTGTAGACATGCCTCGCCTGAGGTAGCAAAGTGAGGTAGCCGTTCTACTCGGGCGGTGTGGGCGCGCCTATTTAGCTTTTGAAGATGCATGTTAGGCCCAACGCTGCCTCACGCGGTTTGGCAGGCCCGCCATTATAACCCGTCCAAATTTAGAAGGCGCATATAGTGTCTAGGTAGCTGTAATATGGCGCTGTAATACGGGGTAAACAGGCACGCGCCCGCGTCAACTAGCGCATACTGCGTGTTGTGCTTATCTGACCCGCGCCGCGCGGGAAACCGCGTGAGCGAGCGTTGGACCTTATTGTGATTCATCCACCCGACTTTATACTTTTTCTTCCAAACATACAAACCTTTAAAAAAGTATTGAGGTGTTAGGTCACCGAGGGGCAAGACGTTTCGTGAACATCAAAGCTGAGAGATTCAAGGCAACAACATATTCTTAAAAACACACGCATTTAATTAACATATTCCATCTGTTATCTATATCACTACTAAAGTTCGCGTTAACCTCGCAAAATGTCACTATCAAAATGTCTCAGTCTCAAAATGTCATACCTGAGACATGATGATGATCTCTCCGACCGATTTCGGCTATGGCGACCACTTTGACTCCTAATCAGATCGGCGCTGATGCGCCCGGAGATGGCTATTGTAGCCAATTTTGGCAGTAAACTCCCGTGCACAGAGTGGACACGTGAGTTTGCCATTTACATAATTATAGTTAATGGCGACGGGTGGACGGGCCTTCAGCTCATCGCGCTTAGCGTCGAGGTCTGCTTTACGCTGTTCCTCAAACTCGCGGACTTGCCTCTTAACCATCCCGCGCCATTCGGGGCGCTGTGCTGCCAGACCCTCCCATTGAGTGGGCTCAATGTTGCATCTTTTCATGTGTCGTTTCTGAACATCTTTATATCTGAGGAGTTGTCCGCCATGCTTTCGCTTGCCCTCCTCTAGCTCAGAATAAAAGATGCGCTTCGCCACTCTCTCCTCCGACATCCGGGATACATGACCGCACCACCGTAGCTGACGGCGCATTAGATAGGCCTCAATGCCACCAACATTGGCTCGTCTCAGAACTTCGGTATTGCGCACTCGGTCGGACCATCTGATCTTCATGATGGTGCGAAGGCATTTTAGGTGGAAGCGATCCAGAGTGCGTATGTGGTGACGATACACACACCAAGTCTCGGAGGAGTATAGAAGGTTTGGCAGCACAATCGCCATATATACAGAGATTTTTGTGGCTAGCTTTAGGTCGTGCGAGCAGAAAACCTTGGAACACAACTTCCCAAATGCTGCAGCTGCAGCACTGATTCTGCTGTTGATCTCAGCATCAAGGTTACACTTAGATGTTATAGTGTTCCCCAGATAACGAAACTTATCAACCTGTTTCAGCATATCCTCACCAAGCATAATCGCCAGTGTCTCGCGACCATGCGAGTCTAAGGACATCACTTCCGTCTTTTTGACACTGATCTTCAGGCCGAATTTACAGCATGCTTGGTGAAAAACGGACATTAGCTGTTGCAGGCCGTCTGGGGATTCTGCAAGAAAGCACAAGTCATCAGCATACATGATCTCAGTAATCAATGCATACGAGACTTTAGTGCGCGCCTTAAGTCTAGCCAGGTTAAAGAGACTGCCATCTGTGCGGAAACGGATGCGGACTCCTTGGGAAACAGTATTTAGGACTTCTTTGACTACAACTGCAAAGTACAAGGCGAACAGTGTGGGCGCTAGAACACACCCTTGTTTCACCCCACAGGTGACGGGGAAGAAATCAGACTGTTCACCGTCTACAGAGACGCAGCACTGCATGTCGTCATGCAGGAGTCTTAGGAGTCGCACATACTTTTCTGTGCACCCTAACTTTCCTAGCACCATCCAGAGAGCTTCGCGAGGCACCTGAGACATGTCACAGTTGCAAACAGTCACTTTTTTCACAGAATTAATATCCATTAATTTAACGCAAGTCTTCATTCTTTTATATTAATTTGATTACAGTCTTACAATTAATTAGGAATACATTTTATTATTACAAACAATAAATCAGTTTTTGAATACCAAAATTTGAAAATATTATCATACAAGTACAGCTTACTTTTATCTTAGACTAAATAAATAATGACTAAAGTAACACAATGTTTCTAATTTCTTACTTTGATGTAGGATAGTACAGCCTTGTTCTTGTAACATATGACGTAGATTAACAATAACCACAGCTGTTAAGGCCACAATAGCAACACAACAACGCCCTATCAGAAACTGAACGTACGTGATAGAAAAAACTTTCAAGTGAGAAATACTTTTGTACAAACTTTTTAGGACCGTTGTTACCTGAAAGCCTCATTCTTGTAGAATGGTCAAAGGCTCATGCTTGTAACAATTATGTAAATCTACACTGTAGATTCTTCAGCAGTTACGCGCACCACAGTGGCAATGTAGTGCCTTTCTAGGAATCAAACCTACGTCATAGTTATAGTTTGTACCAGCGCGAATTTGGCCAGCGAAGTACTTTGTCCATATACTTCTTAGAAGCGTTGCTAAATGAAAGCCTTATTCTTGTAAAATGATCAAAGTCTTATGCTTTAAAGAATTGTGTACCTACAGCAGTCTTCCACGGCAGTTAGGCGCACCACAGTAGCAATATAGTGCCTTGCCGGGAACCGAACCTACGTCATAGTTGTAGTTCCACGTCAGCTCAGTGCCGGCGCGGATGTGGCTGAGCGCGAAGAACGCGACCCACGGGAAGCGCGGGTCGTGCGTGTCCACGAACACGTTTTGCACGAACACGTTTGGAGAACACGAGTGCTGTGGACAAAAAACAAAACCATATATTCCCTCTCTTCGTGTGGGACACCGAGTCGTCCAACGACCCAGTGAACCCTAGTGTCAATCGCTCAAGCTAGCAAGCAAGCTGCTCAGGCTCTTAGGTTAGAATTTTTCAACCGCCTTCTACAAGTAGCAGGCTTCTGACATTGTTGTGTAACGACCGCCGTCTAAGTAATCATAGACAGCAACCTGGACCTACGACTAAAGTGCCATCCGAAACACGAAAACATCTTTCTTACGGATAACCTAACCAGACTAGGAACAAATTCATAAAGTGATAAATATCAACTTTGTAAGTGAGCCACCGAGAATCGAACCCGGATCCTTCTGCGTCAAAAGCAGTCGCACTACCACTGCGCCACATCGGTAGTCTATAATCATATAGTAAAACACATGCAAATCACGCCTTTATCCCTGGAGGGGTAGGCAGACCGTTAACGACCGTAATATTACAGTCATGATCGCCACGTCTGACAAATGTATGAGGGTCGTTTCAGATAAGTCGTGTATCACTATAGTGACTCTGCCTACCTCGCATGGGATAAAGGCGTGATTTATGTAATTATGTATGTTATGGAGTGAGTTATGTGCTATTGATACTCACGTTGAGGTACCTGCCGATGTTGCCCTGGACCTTCGCGTCCATGATGTAGCACGCCTCGTCGCGCCCGAACAGCGCGCGCACCGACCTGCAACAACACCAGCCGTCAACAACAACAGCCGTCAACAACACCGGTCGGCAACAACACCAGCCGGCAACAACACCAGCCGGCAACAACACCAGCCGGCAACAACACCAGCCGTAAACAACACCAGCCGTCAACAACACCAGCCGTCAATAACAACGCCGGCAACAGGAACTATGGCTCATTTTTATTTATTTTATTTTATTAGGTACAATAACAGATAACAGAATGAGAAATTACAAGTAGTATCAGATCTTAGTGTAGCATTATAAAACTGAAATCGTATAAAAATTGTACACAAGATATAATAAATTGACATCTTGGATTGTCAATTTACTACCCCTAAAAAAAATTGGGCGCGCGCAAGTGACGTCACCGTATTGCATGTAACTATATTTCCCGTATCAGTAATGTCAGACATTACAGAGTGGGCTACAACAGTAGTACAAAGTACAAAGCCAGCAACGGCGGTGACAACAACAAATGAGAGTAATAGAGAATATTCTTTTTATTATTATTATTCTAGTCGCTGGATAGATGGCACTGTGCTTGGTATGTTACCGCAAAATACAGAACGTAATAATACTTTTTTGTTTTTTAGAAACTTGGACTCGGACTCATTTCGAACGAAAGTGTCAGTGCATGCCAGACTGTCAGTCAGTGTTGCAATGTGTTTTTTTAATCTTTTGGCTTTGGAATCTACACTGGAATCTGGTAACATAGTCAGTTCAACGCCATCTATCGAGTTCTTGGAGTACTAGTTCTTTTTTAAAGGAAACTTCCTATTGTGCTTCCTAGGTACTTAGACCTCATGCTTTAGGAATGCTTGACCAGACAGGTTGTCAGAGGTTTGTCAGTGAAACTCACCTATACTTAGAAATGAACGCGCCGCCCATCCCCGCCTGCGCCGCGAAGCTCGACGGCTCGCGCACTGCAATTATTACAAGCATGATTAATTTCTCAAGTACATTTACCGACTGCTCTTACGGTGAAGGAAAAACACCGCGATGAAACCCACATTCAAATAAAATTTGAAGTCAGATGATATTTGAATGTAACTTAACCTAGGATTCGGGCCAGGTAAGCCTTCGGGTTGCAGAGGTCAGATAACAGTCGCTCTGTGTAAAAACTTGGTTCCATGTCAACTCCCCTAGGTTAGGTAGCCTACCCCGACAGAGAACGGGATAAGGCGAAAGAAATGAGTAGGTTACCGGAAGTGTCTTACAATTTGGTCTCTTTCTCTTTTCGTGTGGGACAGAATCGTCCAACGACCTAGTGAACCCTAATGCCTTCTACAAGTAGCAGGCTTCTGACATGGTTGTGTAACGACCACCGTCTAAGTAATCACAGACAGCACCCGGGACCCACGGCTTAACGTGCACCCCGAAACACGAAACCATCTTTCTTACGGATAATCGGGTGGTTCAGCCCGCAATGTCCTAACCAAATTGGGAACAAAATCACAAAGTGACAAATACCGACTTTGTGGCATTGTGACCAACCGAGAATCGAACCCGGAACCTTCTGCGTGGCAGGCAGTCGCACTACCACTGCGCCACATCGGTCGTCAATACGTGCAAGCAATATGGTAATCAATACGTACGCTCTTCATCGTCGCTGATGGTGATGCAGTCGTCTTCGCCGCCTTCCTTGTTGCCGTCCTTGTCTTTCGGCTTGTTTTCCGCATCTTTCTGTTTCTTTTTGTCTCGTTTTCGCAGTCGTTTGCTGGCATTAGGAGAAACATAGGTTTTGTTAAGTTTATAGAAAAAAAATTGTTGAGTTGAGAGATGTTGAGATTCTTTAGTGATATCTATCGGTACTTTCTTCTTTTTTTAACGAATTTTTTTTTTATCTTTATATATATTATGATATATATTATATACATAAAAGGCAAAAGTGATTGGTGATAGGCCAACGCACAGGCCAAACCTTTACAACTAGAAGTGTGTTTGGCTTGCGTTTTCTTTGAGCAACGTAGGCAAGCAGTAAGAAAGGATTTTTCAAAATTCAACCCCTAAGGAGGTAAAGCAGGGGATGAAAAACTTTTTATTCCATAGATATATTTGCTTCAAATTTTGTATTTAGGAAGAACTTTACAAATAATTAATCACAGTGTTTTAATGTTTTGTTTATAGTATTCAACCCCTAACGTGGTAAAAAGGGGGATGAATGTTTGGTTTGTACACACAAACCGCAAGAGTGGAGTTACAGTCTTGAAATTTTGCTCAGTTATTTCTAACATGCATTCTAAAACAAGCGTCTAAATTTTACCCCTAAGCCCTAAGGGTAGAATTAGGTATAATAATTCGAACGTATCTTTTTACTCCTTTACTCTTAATATTTGTTCAAATGAAGGACTGTGACAATTTAATGACGTGTGTAACCATTTGTAATGTTTAACCCCTTGGGGGTAAAAACAGGTGTGGAAACTATTTACGGAGAAGAGAGTAGAGAGGTTAAGTGAAAAAAGGGTAGTGAATGGATAAAAGATGACGGGAAGATGGGGAACGGAGAAGATAAAGCGGGAGGGGGAGTGGTAAAATTATTTGCACTACTTTAGCAATAATTATTTACGTGTTCCCATGTTTTTCAATATACATGCCTAAAAAGGAGAACTGGCATAGATCTTTGTATTTATGTAGACACAGTGGGTACACAATCATCTCATAGACCCTATGAGTACGCGAGCGAAGCCGCGGGTTACAGCTAGTTCTAAATATTTGGAACGATTTACAATTAACAATTTTTAGGTATGATTTGTCGTTTCGTGCCATTAAAAATAACTCTTATACAAAATCTTAAAAACTAACATTTATACGGAAACAGCAGAACACGTATAAATAACACTAAAAAGCGTAAAAATCACATACACAAATTAAATTCTATGTACATAAGAAACAATATAATTCCAACAAATACATAATATAATGGTATTTAGTTATTTTTTAATAAAAAGAATAAATACTTACGAGACATCAGAATAGTAGCTGTTAAAATATATATAGATTAAATGTAATATTAATGTTATTTATAAAATATTAATTAAAATAAATGAAAAATAAAAAGTTATACGTATGTATGACGTATGTATGAATGAAATCTACAGGACGTTAACAAAAATTTGCTGCATTTATTTGAAGGGGAGAACTAACCTATGAAACCGAACATCTTTCCCCATAGGTCGAAATATAAAAAAAAAATTAGGACCTCAAAATTACCGACCGACCAAGGCAATTTGCATGGGAAGGTCCAAAAAAAGATCTCATGTTTCTTAGGGTAAGTTGTTGTTCAGTTTCATGGACTGATTCAGCCTTTAAATATTTGCATTGAATATTTTTACATCTTTATATAAATACACTTCTCATCATAGAAATCGATTTTTTTTTCATTGTTACAAAACGTTTCGTTACGTAAAAAAGATGAAAAAAGTAATACACGCGATGCGTTACTATCTGCCCGACGTGGCGTAAGTGACCGTTTCCCGGCCGTTCACGCTATGCCTACCCAGCAAGGGATATAGGCGTGATTTATGTTGTGTAGTTACCTGAAGCCCTGCAGGCCGCCAGGGATGTATCCAGGCTCGAAGTCTCCGTCCTCCGCGTCAGACTTCGAGGCCTTTTCTTCTTCCTCCGACTCTGTCTCTTCCGACGACGACTCTGCTTGCCCCGACTCTTTCTGAATAGAGAAATAAATAAAAATCACGCTTAAAAATCGCTGTTCAGGAATCCCGAAAAAAAAGCCGCTTCCATAGTATAGAACTACGTCGCAAGTACGAAAAATTACTCTACCTACTCCGAGCACTCATCATACTCCTCGCCGTATCCCGTTCTCTGTCGGGGTCGGCTACCTAACCTCGGGGATTTGTCGTGGAACCAAGTTTCTTACACAGAGCGACTGCCATCTAAGCTCTGCAACCCGAAGGCTAACCTGGCCCTAGGTAGCTTGCGAATTTTGACATGCGCTGCTCAGACGAAACACGTCCACACCGACCGCGCAATGCGCCGCATGCTGCGCGCGGCAGCGAGCATCTGAGGCTGCTCGTTCAATGGAGACCCAGCTACTGGTACATGAAAGGGATCTTGGGTCTCACGATTGTAAGCCCGGTGTCCTAACCACTGGGCCACCGACGGTGATAAGTACTGACCCGGTCGAGTTTCTGGTCGTGCTCGGGGATGTCGTCCTCGTAGCCCTCCTTCATCTGCTCCACCACCTCGATGTAGTCCAGCTCGGCCAGGTACTCGTCGCCCTCGTTCAGGCCGTCCTGCAATGTAACACGCATCGTGAGGGGCAGGTCAGATGAGCTACTTTTAAAACGCTATTTCGTATGAAAATACGAATAGATGCCGTTACATCTCTCATAGATCACGTCATATCTGTCTAGTTTTTATGGCGTCAAAACACTTTTATAACAATTTTATGTTCCTAGTAGAAACGCGGCACTCGGGGCTAACTAATATGACCTAAAGTAATATTTCTAAATATAAATAGATAAAGAAGTAGGAAAAATGGTGTAAAAATACGAGTTTACTGTACTAAACAAAACCATCAGTGGCGTCGGTTTATTAGCAGGAACCCCGAATAGATGCAAATAGGTCGTTCAGTCTACGAATGACCCATCTTACCAAGTTGGCAGTGGCGTCCGTGAGCAGGTTTCCCGCGTAGATGCACAGGAACGAGCCCTTGGGCACGTCGTTCAGCGCCCGAATACCCCATCCGCGGTTCAGGGTTTTGAACACCTGCAAATACAGAAAATACACATAAATACACACTCTATGCTTTGCGGGGTAGACAGAGCGTTAACGGCCGTAGAATGACGGTCGTTATAGCCACGTCTGACAAATAGTTGAAGGTAATTTCAGGTAACATTACATCCTCTTAGTATTCGGGACGCTGTCCCTAACACTCTGTATAGTAACAGGTTGTCAGCCTGTCCTTCCAAGCCTCTAGTCGTTTAGTCGGCTCTTGCGACACCCACGGGAATGAAATGGGGTTGTACTACTCTAAGCCGGCTTCACACACTAAAACATGACATAAATCTTTATTGAACCGAACTCGGGTCTCACGTTTGTAAGACCGGTGTCCTAACTACTTGGCTATCGGATGAGCAAGATAACATAAACCTACATACATACATACATACATATATCACGCCTTTATCCCTTGCGGGGTAGGCAGAGCGCTAACGGCCGTAAGAATACGGTCGCTATCGCCACGTCTGACATTTTTGAGTATTGTTTTCTAAGGTTGTTTCGGAAAACATGTGTATCACTATAGTGACAGGTTGTCAGCCTGTCGCCTAAAAATTGAAATACACCAATACTCTCGAGTCCCTTAGTCGCCTCTTACGACACCCACGGGAAGGATGTGGGGTGATGCTATTCTAAGCCGGCACCACACGGCATAACATAAACCTATAATTTTTTATTAGATTTAGCATACCTGTAGCTTGAGTTGCAAGGGATGTTGCGCGACCCTGTTGAGACACGTCTGTTTACATTTACACCTGTGAACAACATACTCCAATTAGCTATTAAGTAATATTTTTAATTAGATGGAGCTAGCTAGCTGACAGTTTCCAATTTTGTAAAGTAATGTTGCCATATTTAAAGTAAGTACCTGGTTAGCCGAGCCTAGCTCGGATGTATCGCCCCCAAAAACGTATTTTGTTTCTAACACTATTTAATATCCGCATATTCACCTAGTTATTATTGCGCGCGTAAACCCGAAATAATGCAATAATTATGTATTACGCCATCTGTCGGATAATGCGAAAACTACTACAATACGGCCCATGTCTTAATAACGTGGTTTTACCATATTTGATCAGTTTGACGAGTAGAACACAAAATTAGAAATATATTTACAAAAAATCTATATAAAATAAAATATTATTGCAAAAATAAACGAAACACTATTTAAGCAAATGAGCTTTATACTTCGAAGGGTTTCTGAATTCTTCTTCTGGTACTGTAATGGTTTCCGACGGAGAATCGAACCCGGGACCTCTCACCTGCTGTTGCACTCGTAGATGCCGCTGGGCAGCGGCTCGGGCAGCCGCTTGTACACGTAGCCCACGTGCTCGTCCAGCCCGATGGTGCGCGCTGGGAACCGAACCCGGGACCTCTCACCTGCTGTTGCACTCGTAGATGCCGCTGGGCAGCGGCTCGGGCAGCCGCTTGTACACGTAGCCCACGTGCTCGTCCAGCCCGATGGTGCGCGCTGGGAACCGAACCCGGGACCTCTCACCTGCTGTTGCACTCGTAGATGCCGCTGGGCAGCGGCTCGGGCAGCCGCTTGTACACGTAGCCCACGTGCTCGTCCAGCCCGATGGTGCGCGCTGGGAACCGAACCCGGGACCTCTCACCTGCTGTTGCACTCGTAGATGCCGCTGGGCAGCGGCTCGGGCAGCCGCTTGTACACGTAGCCCACGTGCTCGTCCAGCCCGATGGTGCGCGCGCCCTCTAGCGTCATCTTCCAACACGCACACTTCGACTTGTCCTGCGGAACAAATACAGAGTTGCAATGCAGGCTTAGGTGAATCAAACGATCAGTCTCAGGTTCGAACGATAATGGATGACGAAAGCCAATACAATCGCTATTATAACTAAAGGGGTGCTAACCTCAGCACTTATGACGTAGCGGTTAGGTGCTCTACAGTACAAGGTGCAAAAATATTAGCTGCAAATATTTCAAAGGCTGAATCAGACAATGAAACTGAACAACTTTCCCCAAGAAACATAGGTAGAAATATGAGATTATTTTTTGTACAAATTGACTTGGTATATATTATATTTGGTAATTTTGTAAAGGAGGTCCAAAATATTTTTCATACCTCCTTCGGGAATGTTGGTCAGTTTCATGGGCTTATCGCTTGGCTCTCTCTGTTAGAAACAACATTTCGACAGAAACAATGACACGCGTCCAAATGAACGTATGTCAAAAGATTAGACTGTGTGTGTGTGTGTGTGTGTGTGCGCGCGCACCTGGCAGTCGTCGGTACAGTCGCACCCGCACAGGAACTCGGGGTCGAGGCACAACGGCACGCCGGCGGTGGGTGTACGCTCGGTGTTGTACGAGCAGAACTCCGGCAGACTGTTGTGTGTGTGTGTGTGTGTGTGTGTGCGCGCGCACCTGGCAGTCGTCGGTACAGTCGCACCCGCACAGGAACTCGGGGTCGAGGCACAACGGCACGCCGGCGGTGGGTGTACGCTCGGTGTTGTACGAGCAGAACTCCGGCAGACTGTTGTGTGTGTGTGTGTGTGTGTGTGTGTGTGTGTGTGTGTGTGTGTGTGTGTGTGTGTGTGTGTGCGCGCGCACCTGGCAGTCGTCGGTACAGTCGCACCCGCACAGGAACTCGGGGTCGAGGCACAACGGCACGCCGGCGGTGGGTGTACGCTCGGTGTTGTACGAGCAGAACTCCGGCAGACTGTTGTGTGTGTGTGTGTGTGTGTGTGTGTGTGTGTGTGTGTGTGTGCGCGCACCTGGCAGTCGTCGGTACAGTCGCACCCGCACAGGAACTCGGGGTCGAGGCACAACGGCACGCCGGCGG